>OY735198.1:79230440-79253527 GCA_963457665.1 Thysanoteuthis rhombus
AAAAAAACAACAAAAAAAAGCAATTTGAATAAACAGCCTTCGCTTTTTCTTTAATTAAAGTAACGTGAAGTGGTAACATCAGATGTTTGGCACACATAACATTTTTAGATATCAGCAATGTTTTTCCGGTGTCTGGTGAGACGCAGCTAGAGCAGGCACATTGGGTTTGTATAATGTGCAATATCACATTACTGCTTGGTAAATTAATAATAGAAAACATTGTTGTTTTTCACTGAAAATTACAGACTTTAATATTCAAAATCCTTAACCGTCTGACTGTTCAGTTGCTCACTGCCCACCCAAAAGTTGAAAACGTCAAGGTAAAGAAATCCTGATATAGTCTAATGCACACGATAACAGTTTTATTTCAGTCAAATTTACTTGTCCGTGGAAGAAGAAATTGACATCAAAATTTCAAGCAGTTAACCGTGCCTGTAAGACGTGAATAGTCAATTTCTACCGTGGCAACGCGAAAAATTGAAACTATTATCTTTATTCAATGAGAATGATGTCAGTCAACCTGTTTTAATAGAATATGCAAACGGCTCCAGTTATTACTGGATCTAAGAATGTTCTTACAATGAAATTGCCGTTATAACGGATGTGTTTAATGCAAAGTGTATCAATGATGAGAAACCGAAATGTACAGAAAATAAATACATTTATTTATTGCCCTTTCACTGGTTGCAATACATTCCATAGGTTTCAATTTTGAACTCTATTGTCCGAGTCGTTACTGACTTTGTCAATCGCGCGTCAACCCAATTGCACATCCAACAATAGTCTCGTTAGAATATAGAAACAAACATGCCGTTAGGATATGTGTCATCGAATACTGCCGTTGTGGTGGTTTCGAATGTTTGAAAAGTTGAGTATCCTTTTTCTAAAGGAAATATTCAGGCAAACCCCTATTTTTTGTATTTAGTTTTTTTTAAAACTGTAATCAATGAACTAAAATAATAAACAATATTAGACCTTTAAAATCATATTTATTTTAAATTGATTACGTTTATTTGAATTCTGGTACATGGAGTGTTGTTAGAGCAAGAGTTACTGTAGTAACATTTTTCCCGCGCAAATATCTGGCAAATGGCGGAACTTCCTGTTCTAATCAGTGACGTTTTATCAAACTCTCAAGAAATGTTAAGCAGCCAAAAGATACAACGGTCAAAAAGCAGCTCTACTAAATTGAGATAAATAGAGCTGTCCAACCCCGGCTCTTAGTTCAATAATCTATGCCAACAGAAGATCTGCGTCATGATTCACTGCTCATAGATATGATTACATTGCCAAAATTTTCGTTTCTCTTCCTGGCCGTGTCCTTTCCTTCACTGTGCACATGGCTTGTGAAGAAAAAAAAAACATGGTTTCTCTTTTAACCGTGAGAAGAGTTACCATGTTTGACCCAGGGTCAACCAGCACCCCCACTCCGAAGCCCAACATGTTGAATGTTTTTTTCGTAACTGAAATAAATAGAGCAGCCAAGTAAACTATACGAATATTTCTTGAAGAGAAAAAAAATCTTTATGCCTTTCATATATTCGGAATTTGGCAAATATGAATTGGAAAATACAGTTGGAATTGTCCCAGGATTCCGTTGCATCATTACATCATCAGCAGCAGCTGCAGTTTTTTGGCTTCCATCGTTGGACATAGACCTTCCCGAAGATTCGCTACACCTCTCTATCGTGGACGTCGCAGAGCCAGTACTTTCTGAATTTGTCTAGCTCATCACACCATCTTACTTTCTGTCGGTCACAATTTCACGTCCAACGGTTGTTTGACATTCTTGCAACATTTCCAACCCATTACCATTTTCTAACGTTTCTTATATCTCAGGCTCCTGTCTTTTCTCTAATATACCGTACCATCTTCTGATCTCTTCACGTGAAGTTGAGCATGATATTCTCTTGTACCTGTTGCATGGTTCTCGGTTTGAGGGTCAATCTTTTGGTTAGATCCCAAGTTTCAGCTCCATAGTTGACTACCGGGAGGATGCAGAGGTTGTAGAACCTTCTTTCCAGGACTAGTGGGATTTTTCTGAACAAAAGAGAATTCCGATTTCCGATCTAAAGAAAGCTAACTTCTATGGAGCAACCATCATTGAGTGTTAAACTCCCAAACTGGAGTGGACTTTTTTGTCTATTGTAAAAAGAACAAGAAGAAACATCATCAAAATAAGGGGTATGAACCTTATATAAAACCCACATCCCCTATCGTAATTTGAACTCACGACCAATGGATTTCTCACTGACCAAGCTAAATGGACAAGTCTTAGATGTTAACGAATATTTATCATACAGATCTAACAAATCTAATAAATAAGTACGTTTATTCAATATGTATATATATATTTTTATTTATCATATATACAGTGCACAAGTTGCAGTGATCATCTTAAGCAGGAATAGAAGTTGGATTAGAGTTTGGCCCATGCAACAGCCAGCTTTATTTTGACTGATATTTGTTCCATCTTTCAAACCGTCAGTCTGCGGCAGTAAGTAAACAACACTGACTGGAAATGACAGATAGATAGATAGATGGATAGATAGATAGATAGATAGATAGATAGATAGATAGATCCTTTGTATGTCTTCAGAGTTAAGCATCGGAGATAGCATTAGACAAGCTTGGCAGCGTTACGGTCTAAACTCCCCCCTTCATTACATTCTAAAAGGTAAACAAAACAGAATTCATTCCTCCATACAAAATTATTCCGAAACTAAGAGTCCCATTTCAACTCCTTTATTAGTAGATCCTGTAATTGGGATTTGCAAACTTTAGCAAAACGAGTCGACCTGAGTTGAGCTTCAGAAGTGGGAGTGAATTCATCATCAGTTTTTGATTACGTCACTGTGTCGGTGTTATTCATGGATGATGTCACTGGGTTTTGGTCTGGTCATTGTCATCCGTCATTGATGTTACATACGAAAATAACGCCAAACCTCAATAATTGGAGCCCTTTTGATAATTATTATTCGATTAACAAAGACGAATCGTAGTCAAATATATCAATATCTTTTATTCACTTTACCAACAAGCATGTTTTTTGGAGTTAACTTCACAAACTGATGTGTGTGCGTGTGTGTGTTATTTCTTTTAGACATAATGTAACGTTCAACCGCTAAGGATGGCATTATTCAAGATATATTCCTACGTAATTATAGAATGTTGAACAATAATAGTCGAATATGTCAATTTTTATTTTTAATTCACTTTACCAACAAACAAGTTTGGTGTGAGCTTCACGTTGATGTGCGTGTGTATGCGTTATTTCTTTTAGATTTATGTTTGTTTTATTTCTTGTAGTATCCTTAGATGAGGACCTTTCTTAAGTTTTAAAGATTTTTTTTAATGTGGACATCTCGGCTCTGTTGCATTTCTTACGTAGTCTCCCATCATTCTTTATTCGTGGTATCCAAGAGACTCATGTTTCTCCTAAAGGAAACGAATGCAATAGAATATGAGTGACCGATGTGTATTAGAGCTAAAATGATAGTCATGCAAAGTAAATTTGTGAAATCCGCTTTCACAATATGTGCACGTAGATAGAAGTACGCACATTGATAGATTCGTGCAATGTGGGAACAATCTGCGAAATAGATAATCGCGAAGTCTAGTCAGTAATAGCAAACTTATGATCCATTTTGTCAGCAATGATGTGCTGAAGATTTTTGGTGACAAACGATGGGAATTAGAAAAAAAACTTTTTATGACACGTGTGTCAGCATTGACACACTGAAAGTTTTTAGGTGACATACGATGGGAATTTGGAAAAAAACAACTTTTAATTCCTCTTTGTTATCTCAATAAACCAATCTGATAAACCAATTTTGGGGGTAATTCATCTTTCATATTTCAAGAGTTTTAATTTAAGACTTTTTTTTTCTTCTAAGTTTCAGCTCAATTCAATATCAAGTTGTTTTAATGGGTAATCAGACATAATGTATCAAGAGTTTCTATGACGCAATCACCATTGTTGTGTCATAATAAGACGGTATATCAACCAATGAGATCAATGCACAAACAAACAGAAAATAAATTTGCATTTATGGTTATTATATGTGTAGATTTTGAAATTTCTGGTTATATTTTATCAAACTTCTAGTTTTATAAATAGCAAGGAAATGGACCGCTTAACGCTTAAAGTAGTGGCAATCGGTTCGACTGTGCCACCACTCCCAGCAATCTTTTAAAAGATTTTTTGCATCAGTTCTTTAGATTATTCAGTGTTCCTCAGATATATTGCACCCCTAAGAGCTTTGCTGCCCCCGCAGTTGCAGGGTCTGCAGGCCCACGCACTGCCCCGGCTTATCTACAAACATTTGCCTAAAAACTAAAATACATGCAAACATGTGAGTGACTCTCCGATAAGTGATTATTCAGAAAATTTAAATTTTGAATCGAACTCTCTAGCTTTGGGAGATAAGACCAAGTCTCACACCTTTGACTAGTAATACGAGCTCGAAATAGAGGATAACATATATATGTATACACAAAAACGCGCGCTCACACACACATGCATGCACAAACACGAGCACACACACACACACACACACACACATATATATATATATATATATATATATATATATATATATATGGAGAGAGAGAGAGATTAAGGAGAATCAATGTCTATGGTCTAACACATTTATATCAACACAAGACAGATGCCTTCTACAAGGTAAAAATGAATGTTATAACACGACTTGCCCGCTAAATGAAATTATTCAATTTCTATTTTTTTTACATCATAACATTGTAAACATTGTAATAATTTTAAATATTTTGGCATTATGGTACTGAATAACATAGATAGAGAATCGTTTTAACTTTGATTAATGTACATATATATATATATATATATATATATATATATATATATATATATATATATATATATATATATATATATATATACATACATATATGTATATATATATACATATGTATATCAAAAACACTTCTTCATTCAAAGAAAATTTTGATCAAAATTTTGATAAACAAAGTAGAGCAGTTGTATTTTTAAATTCAATTATTTTCATTGAATTAAAATAAAAACCAAAAACATGTGTGTGGTGATTCCTCTTCGAAATCTTTACTGTATATATGTATGTGTGTGTGTGTGTGTGTGTGTCTGTGTGTCTGTGTGTCTGTGTTTGTGTGTGTGTGTGTGTGATTGTGAGGGTGAAGGGTTGACGTGCATTTATTTGCTAAACTTCCATCTGAATATTCACTGTTGAATGTTTGATTTACGCCATTGATATTCAGAACTGAGTTGAGTGCACTGACAAATAGAGTTTACGCAGAAAAAAGGTGAATATTTGTTCAAATTCTACATACTGAAATCATTGGACAGTTGCGTCCAATATAGTTGTATCATTGATTGTTGGATTGAAATGATATTTGGACCGATGCGAAACTTTTGCACAAGTAAAACTGTGAAAAGCTCCTTTACGTTAACTACAGCTTCAGCTGTTCCAGCTTAGAAAAACAATTTAAATGTAGAGACTCAAAAAGTGTAAAGAAGTGACTTGACATCGAGCCCAATAATCACCGAAGACGGCCTTTACACATATACAATAATGTAACAATGACCCGATTGTTGCCATAGAAAGCAACAAAAATAAAATGGAAGTCTAACTAGCTAAATAACCTTAAAGATTTGACCTGAATATAAAGTTTCTCTCTATTTTTCTTATTTTCTTATCGGATTAGATCTACTCACAGAACCCATTTGCCAAGAGGGTCTGCACCATTCGCAGTTTCTTCCCACAAAGTTTGTCATAGAGATTGTCGGCTGAGCTGAAAGTTAGTGCTGGAGACTTTTTGACCAAGGAGCAACTTTTGCATACGTTGAACTACAAAAAGCACCCTTATGTTGACTACGGGAAACTGATTCCCCACCAGTGCAGAGACTCAAAAACAGACTAAACCGTCTCCGAGTACTCTAACATATTCGAATGTATAGAGATAATTGAAAAAATATTCCCGTTCAAAATTATTATAGGTTCTAAAAATTAGATTTGTGCGAATCTGTTGACTCCGACCCTCTGATATAAATGAAACTGTTACTATATGATAAAGTGTTTGGCTAATTCTGTCATTTGTGTTTTGGATAAAACTTGATGGAAGTAGAGTGGGTGTGAAAGCAAAAATCCGCTCCGATTCGGCAAAGGTGTCTGTGCCATTCGCAGCTTTTTCCAACGGAGTTGCCTCAGATGGTTGAATCGGACTGAAATTCGGCACTGGATACTCTGGATCAAGGTGCAACTCTTGTATACCTCAAACTATTAAAAGTGTCCTTGCGCTGGCTACAGTCTCAGCCGTTCTTACTTAGGCTCCATAAATCACATTACTACTTACTGCTCGAAGTGGCGTTACCCACTTCACCAGCTTTTTACCCATTGATCTTCGGGAAAAAAAGGAATTCATCTCTTTCCCTAGAGGCATTTATGCAAAGTGAACACAGATTTTCTCAGCCAAACTTTGCACTCTTTCCCAAGAGTCCATTGTCAGTGTCGTTACCCCTGACGGCCACCTCACACTTCCAATAATTAAAGCAAAGAAAGAAAAGTGGGGAGGTGACGTAAGAATCACCGGTATGGAAACTGGAATAAGCGAATCGGGTATGTTCGAGATCAGAGGCCCCAAGCATGCGTCTTAGAGAACAAAGATGGCAAGAAAAATATGAATACAAATAAGTGGCTTTGAAAAAGTTTTTCTATGTTATTCATTTTATGAGTGAAAATTTAATTCTTAAATACAGTCAAACCCCGTTTCAGCAAAATAATCCACATGAGTAATACCCATGTTTTAGCAGAATTTTGCAGCTGACCGATTTTCATTTAATTATGGCTTGCTTGCAAACTACACGAATTCGATACTACCACTACAAGTGCATCCAAAGTTGGAGTCACCTAGTTGAAATGGACGTTGTTCTCATTATTAGTCTACAAGCATTGATGAACCTATGTATACACACACACATATATATATATATATATATATATATATATATATATATATATATATATATAGGGATACTGTAGGAATCGAACATACGACCGATAATTTGCTACTTGTTGCGTTGCGTTGCGTTGCTCTTACCTTTGAACTTAATAGCCGCCGGTAATACAAATGCACAAATTACATTTTAACTCCAAATTCCAATCCCGTTTATTCTGCTTTATTTCAAAATAATTTTGATAAAAATAGTTGTGGAGTTGAATGTTTTAAATTCAATATTCTTTTATTAAGTTGAAAGTACTCAATATATATATATATATATATATATATATATATATATATATATATATATATATATATATATATATATATATATATATATATATGACCTCCTTTACTGCTCCCAATCTGGCCCTGCACCCAAGGGAACCCAGTGCAAAGGTAATCTAGTATTGTACAAATATATGCAACAAATTGGAACATGCACCTTACACTACATTGCAGGTTTTCTAGAAAACACCAACGATTATAGTTGTTATATTCTCTAGTCTTATTCCCGGTAGGTATGGGTAGCCCTTTATCGCTTCACTCCATCAAGAAGATAATGGTTCGCAGATCCAAGGCTGTCAAAGCTTAACAGTGACCATATTTATCTTACGCCGCCCAGTAACCTCCCGTGAAGAACTTGAATAATGCAGAAGCCTCTTTGTAATTAACTGCAGTTTCGCAGTTTTTGATTAATTGCTGTTTCGTATAAGAAAAAAGACATCACAAAAAATTTCATTCAGAATACTTAAAAAGTACTTGATTTAAATGATGTGTTAATTTCAGTGATTATATAACAGTGTAAAAATGTATTTCCCTGAGAAGGTGAAAGAGACAAGTACGTAAATATACGTGTAAATGTTTTTGATTATCCTTCCACTAGCACCCTTGGCTGATGAATAGAGCGCGGGGGTGGGGTAATCCCCGTTGACTGGTTATGGTGACATGAAAAATATTTCCCTTAAGGGACACTCTGCCGAAAGTAAGTGATCCCGTTCCAAGTAGCCTTCTTATAAGAGAGAAGGAGGCAGGAGACGAGATTTGAATTAAGAAATTGGACCCTGGGCGGCTGAATAGTTGAGTTGAGGACACCGTGGAGTCAGTAAAGAAGGCTCAGAAGGGACAAGCGGTGCCTTTGAGGAAGAGAGACATGAAGGCTCGAACCAGAAGGAAGAAATAGGAGTAACATATATATAATGTAATGCGATACTAATTTCCGCGATCATCTCACGGGAGACAAGTAAGCAAGTACCAATTGTGTTCTACGGTTGACCTTGAATGCAGATCGCATTTTTTTTTCAGGATCCTGTGGTTCCTCTAAATATAAGTTAAAGACTAAGAAACATCAGCATAAAATATTTGTAACAGAGGGCTAAAGCCAAGACAAAGAAAGTCGAAACAGCGAAGAAGAAAGATGCATTAGATATGTATTTCAACAAACCTATCTCATATTACAAAGAAAAGCAAGTCTACCCACAATACAGTGAAGATGATGACACTGAAGGAAACTAGCGTGAAGAAGTTATGCAAGCCAATCCAAGAGGAAATTCATTTACTGAAAGTATTATCAGTCACTCTGAGGCATGGGAGAACTGCAATCCAAAATCTGCCAGTCCTGTAGAATTAACAGATGATCCTGCAACATGGCCAGAGATGATAAGTCAGGGTGCCAGGGACTATCTAGTGAAAAAAGGACCACCTACAATTAAGTATAGAAGATTTCTCCGAGAATGAAAGCGGATCACGTTTTTCAAAATTTCGCTGCAAAAGAAAACTGCCAGTTGGTGAAAGTGTCGATCGCCTTTGGCTAAAACACTCTGTGTCAAGTGATAAAATCTTACGTTGATACTGCAAGGCTCTTCACAATAACCAAGCAAGTGCACTTGCGACTTGTGGTGTTGATAACTGACCGAACATTCATACGAGACTAGCTGAGCATGAGAATTCCAGAAAGCATTCGCAAGCTTTGCGCAGTCGCTGTGAATTGGAGCAAAGATTATCGGCCGAAAAGATTATTGATGAAATACAACAAAAAAAATATTTAGACAAAAAGAAAAAAGATGGCTTCAAGTTTTTGAGTGACCGATAGCCAGTGTACAACTCATGACCGAAAGAAACGTGCCATTTCGTGGCTCTGAAGAACACATAGGAACACCACATAATGAATATTTCCTTGGTGCTATTGAACTGCAAGGAAATATCGATTTGGTGATTCAAAATAATCTGCAAAGAATACAGGATGAGAAAAATAGATGATTATTACTTCGGAGAAAACATGCAGAAAGAGCTTATTAATACAATTAGCGAAGCTGTTCTTAAGGAGATCATTTTGCGAATCAAGGATGCTAAGTATTTTTCAGTAATTCTCGACTGCATACTTGACATTAATCATCAAGAGAAAATGTCAATGGTAATTAGATATGTAGCTGATGTTGTACAATCAAATACTCCAACAGGAGTACATGAACATTACATCAAGTATTTAGTGATGGAAAGTAGGACAGGTGTAAATTCGTGCAAAACCCTTCTACATGAACTCAAAACATCAGTGCTGTATGTTGAGCATGTCCACGAACAAGGGTAGAATGATGGTGACAATATCAAGTGACCCACCTAAGGTGTGTAGGCACGACTTATAGAGAAGAATTCAAGAGCTTTCTTCACATCACGTGTATGTCACAACTACAACCTAGTTTGGTGAGACAATGCCGAAACATGTCCAGATGCAATGACTTTCTTTGGAAGTCTACAGCATATTCACATCCCGTTTGCATCAACTACTTGAAGATGGACTGTTTTTAGAAAACACGTGACAGGCCTGTCTGTAGAGCCTCTCTTTGAAACATGATAGAGAAGTAGAATGGAGAGTGTCAAAGATGTGAGGTAACAAACTGCTGAAATCTGTGACGCAGAAGAAGAGTTAACAGAAAGCCCTGACAACGCTCAAGCAAAAGAGATAATGATTCGTTAGTCAGTCATTCAAATGAAACATTACAAGTTTCTTGTCTCACTAGTTTTCTGTAAAGTGAATTTTATGAGGAAGGAACTTCAGAGTTATACCGTGGATGTTGTGACGGGGCTTTTCTCATTCCGAAAGCTTTGTAACTGGTTGAATAAATTCAGGGAAAGAGGATGCAAGTGCTAAAAACTTAGATGCTGAGCCTGTATTCAAGACTCAGTGTAAGCACTTATACAAGAAAAGAAAATCATTCGATTATGAATCAATAGATTAAGATTTGTCAGCCTTCAAGGTGCAATGTTTTAATCAAGTGGCAGATATAGTACTGCGAACATTTTGGTCATGCGTTAAGCAACTGAAAAAGCATCAAATATTTCTTGATTCTTGTGGAATTTTCAGGGCACATCCAGGGACACCATAAGAAAAGCTGCAGATCTCGAAATGGCATTGACTGATGTCAAGCTGGCACAAGAAAAAGAACAAGTTGAAATCATAAGAAAGGCTGATATAAACGGTTACATGTTTTGTGAGGAAATGAAGCTACTAAAGCCAATTTTGCCATTAGAGATTCAAAACTCCATGAAAATTATTGAATTCCTTGCATGCAACAATAGGTCTACAACATATCAAAATCTATTTGATGCTGTTTTGATTTTCTTGACAATCCCAGGGACTGTGGCATCAGGGGAAAGGAGTTTGTTTTTTTTAAGCTAAAACTGATGAAAACTTCCTTGACTTCTGTCAATTCTGGCTAAACTTTTGTGCAGTTTGGTAATTACGTAAATTGAATCTGAAATTTGCAGGCGTTTAAACTAACACGAAGTCCTAAGAGACTTAGAGATAAGAAAAGGCAAAAAAAAAAGATGATTCTTCATTATAAAGGGCAACAATAATATGAGTTTTTTCTATAATCCATAGTTATATGAATTTTAGAAATTTCCAAAAGATAATGTGTTTCTAACAATGCTGTTCACTTAGATTTTCGATGTTCTTTTTTTGTTTTTTTTTTAATAAAAAATAAGATCAATGTTAATATTAATCATTTCACACTCACTAAAACAAGTGGTCTTAAAACGATTCACTTCCCAAATATTATCTAGGCGTTTTGTTTGTTTACTTCATCATCATCATCATCATCATCATCATCATCATCATCATCATCATCATCATCATCATCATCAGTTTTTTTTATCGTCAGTTGTTAGACATACGTCTTCCCCAGGATTCGCTACACCTCTCTATCATGGGCGTCACCGAACCAGTGCTTTCTGAACTTGTCTAATTCGTCTTGCCATCTTATATTCTGCTGGTCTCGATTTTGCATGTGATTTCTAGGGATCCACGTTGCGAGTTGTGATTCCCAGCGGTTGATTGCCATTCTTGCAACATGACCAACCCATTGCCATTTGAATTTTCTAATGGATTCTCTAATATCCCTAGCACCTGTTTTTTCTCTAATATACTGTGCTGTCGTGTGATCTCTTCATCTGATGTTGGGCATGATTCTCACTTGTGCGCGTTGCTCAGTTTGAGGGTCAGTCTCTGGGTAAGTTTTCAGCTCCATTGGTGACTATTGGGTGGATGCATTGGTTGTATACCCTTATAAACAATTTATGTTGAAATGTGCGTTTGGTCTATTTGGTCGACTTACGCAAACTTTCCCGCCTACCATAGAAATATAAAGTCTACTTTTTACATCTCTATTATTCTACATTCAAATTGCTCATTTATCGATTCTACGGGCGTAGGCATAGATATTTACATTTAAGTTCGCTATTTCGAACTCCCCCTTGCAAGAAGTGTCGTTAGATCAGTATCGTTAAGACTGCTTCCTGGTGAACACAGCTTCGAGTCCTACTCAACGCTCATTTCTTTATCCATTTACGTGGTCGGCTATTCTATTTGCTACTTGGTTAACACCGGTGCTGGACGAAATATATCACTTGAAAAAAAATGTCTCTGCAATTATCACGTTCTGTCCATTCTAATGATAGTTTACCTGCACAGTCAAAACTGACGGCATATATGAAATATTGAGGTATATTTTATATACGTGGATAATCGAGATTCGCGTTGCTGTGAGCTTGGAGAATAGCGTTCTGTTGACCAATAACGGATTTTTATCATTTTTTGTTTTGTTTTTTATTGCTTTTATTATCATTTTTATTTTTCTCTTATTTTTATATTCAGCATTTTTATAACATCATCAGAACGTGAATGCAAGTCAGTTGGATAAATTAAATTTTATTTTCCTCTGTCAGTTGCTTCCCTAAGCGTGACAGAAAAGATCTGCACATCGCTAACTATCATATGTATAAATGAAAAACTAAGCTTAGACTCAAGGTCAGTAAATATCTAACTCACTACACACGCATATTGTTCTGAAAGACGAGCTTGTTAATCATTTCTCCATGGCAAGACGACCTATACACTTATATATAAATAAATATATGTATATGCGTATGCTCGTATTTATGTATTTTTATCTATCTAGCAAGAATATGTGTGTATATGTATCTGAATATTGCTGGCTGTACGTATAAGTATTTGTATTACTGGAAGACAAATTGTACGTGCTTATGATTCTGTGTGTGTGAGACATATGGCGGGAGGGGGAGACGGAAAGAAAGAAAGAAAGATGAATTCTGTCTGTATTCTGTACAGGTGAACGAGCTGATGGTGTACTTACGTATGTGCCAATAATTTATAACCGGAAACCCGCATCCACAGGAAGGATGTTTTGTAGTGTGTACATATGTTTATGTGACCAGCATCCTCCCTTTACTGCTGTTAAAACCATCCCGGCTCTGATTATACCGACCAATACACAGATGCCCGCGTCGCTTGTGCAGATAGGTGTTTGACACGTCATTTAAAGACGAATAGATCCGTCGCTTCAATATATCAGAAACCGTCAACGAAAACTGTCACCAAACCTGTCAACATAGGTTTCTTTAGTTTTCAAGTTGGTCTGTCCGACTGGGTAGCTGGCTACCACGTTTACAGGCCGCACTAATGGAGCTAGAGGACGGAAAATTTAAACATTTACCCTTTAATATGTCTTGAAAAGCAGCAAATTTCTCTTCAAATTTCTCCTCTGGAGAGATTTTTTTTTTTAAGAGGGACTTCAACTTGCAGAATGAGTTTATGTTGAATTGACCCCTTAGTTCATGTCTGCATCTTGTTTTTTATCTTTTTATTTAGTCTTTTTAGTGATCACTGCCCAACAAAAGGTAATAGAAGTGAATTATCTTTTAATCACTCCTTTTTTCCAATTTTTTTAATTGATTACCCCCAAAACAGCATGCTGCCAATTGGCGTTGGTTGCGTGACGGTTTCTATCGAATTACTAAGCAGACCTGTTCATATACACAGTGAGGCGTTTACACAGTAATGTCTGAATTAGTTTCGCATTGTCACGTAAATACACCGGCTAAAAGTCGTTTTCGTTGCAACGTAAGAGGTAAAAGAATGTTATCGTTTGAGAAAAACGTCTTTATTGTTCAGAAATAGCTGTCGTTTTTGAGCACGAAATTTGTTAGAAAATAGAAAAGTAAATAATGACTTTAGTTAGCAGAGAAGAGTCGTAGACATTCCAAGCCTTTTTCGGGCAATTAAACACTTTCATGTTTTTGATGCTGTTACCGTAGCATCCACAACAAAAAAGATACTGTCTAAGGGTCATTAACATTCGAAGAGTTTTCCGGACGACCCAACCCCTTCTTTTTGTCGGTGCTGTTAACACAACGATTCGGCCGAACTATTCTACGGCCTCCTACAGGTGTACTATCTGAATGTAATGGTGGTAAACAGAATTATTTGTTTCTCAAATGGTAGCAACTATTATAACGTAGGTTTGGGGTGTTTTATTTTCTTTACCTAAAGTTCTGTTTACCTACATCACATTCGGATTGTGCATCTGAAGAAGGTTGTAGAATAGATCGGTCGAAACGCTGTGTCTGTAGCACAAAGAACAAGAAAGAGTTCAATCATACGGGAAAAAATTCTTTGAAATCAAAGAATACTTTCGCTAAAGACCAACTATACACATGAAGAAGGCTGTAGAATGGTTTAGCCAAAATATTGTGGTAACAAAATCAACAACACAAAGAAGAAATTCAATTTTCTGAAGAAAACTTGGAATGTCAATGACTTTTCTCGGCTATATAAAGTCATTATTTACTTTTCTATTTTCTGACAAATTTCGTGAAAAAACGACGGCTATTTCTAAACAATAAAGACGTTTTTTTTCTCGA
Organism: Thysanoteuthis rhombus; assembly: GCA_963457665.1. Taxonomy (NCBI): domain Eukaryota; kingdom Metazoa; phylum Mollusca; class Cephalopoda; order Oegopsida; family Thysanoteuthidae; genus Thysanoteuthis; species Thysanoteuthis major. The sequence continues at coordinate 79,244,670 of OY735198.1, forward strand.
ATGATAACCTTAACGATGAAAATTTATTGCTTTTAAGGCTCAGAAGTTGCCCTAATTATTTGCCTTTTTGTACTCATCTTTCATCAACTTTCACAACTCTGAAGGAAGCATAGGCAAGATAGACTCCGCTTTGATTTCTCCCTAACTACTTAAAATTGCGACAAAAATATGAACCATCAACTGAGTATTCTGTCTTGGTTAGTTTCGACATGAAGATGAAGTCTGGAGCAATGGTTTTCAAACTCTAACTACTCGGAGAACCTTTTTCAATAATTACATTTTTGAGTGAATCGGTGAGGATACTAAAATATACCCGTCAAAAACGACGGTGTTATTTATGTACGGATCGGCATTAAAGAGCCGAAAGCTATAGTAATTGGTAATTTATTTTTTAATAATTCAAGTATCGTGAGTTTAAGTTTTTGTCAAGTCTCAAGTCAACATTGACCATTTCTTCCAGTGACTTAAACACTGTTTTTCCTTTATTTTGTTTTCAAACGCCCACCAATTCTGAGACGGGTTCTTCATTGTTATGTCATAAAAACCTCATTTTATCCTCATTTTATTACAACCCTATAATCATTTTAACAGCTCTGTTTATCTATTTCATGTGGATCCGAAGACAATAAAGACATATAACAATACAATAAAACAATTATTCATACTAATTTGAATACGTAGTTTTTGTATGGATATATTGCAGAAATGTCACTTCAAGGTCGCAAAGCCCCTGTGAAGGTCGCGCTGGACCCTTGGGTTCTGTTTGAATATCGCTTTTTGAGGACTTGAAAGTTCGGAGAAGGAAGCCAACTTTCGATGACAATGCATTAGCGAATACTGTTTGGGATGACCAGCATACAAGACAACGTAATCTTGCAAAAAAGAATTGTTCAGCACGAGCAAACCAATCATTGCCGCACACCTGATTGAAACCGGAAAGAAGAGGGAAAATTGATGAAGATTGGGGGACTGTCGAGGGAACAATGCCATTTTTGTCTCTACTCACGTTTACACCTGTTGAACCCTAATCTTGTGTCGAATTTTCCATCGTGTTCAGGTAAATACATATCGTAAACTGTTACGCCGAATCGGTGAAATTGGCGAAATCTATTTATTTTTTGTGAAAGCAAAAGTTTGATTAAATGAGTTTTTGATAAGATTAAAATTACGTACATATTTATCTCTTGTAAAAAGAAAATAAGGTTATAGGTACGTTTTTACTTATTTTTTATAAAAAAAAAAAGTTTGATTTCACAAACTTTTGATTGTAAAAGAAAAGTTGTTTTATACCCTTGGTTAAATCAAATGAATTTTTGATCAAATTAAAACTGCATATTTATTTATCTTTTGTGAAGAAAAAAGTTGAAAATTTCGCCAATTAAGCAATTTCATCGATTTGGCATAACATACATACCATCTAGTGTACATACCAGCGTGGGGTGGAGAGAGAGAAATAGAGTTTCCATATTCTTTGAATTGGCTGGTTTTTTATCTTAATGATTTGGTAAATGATCGCAAATTCGTTCAAGATTGTTGTACAAGCATTAAATTTCGCATATGATTTACCTTTATGCTGCCTATTAGGAAAATAAGATTAGCCTCTTGAAAATACAATATGGCCGCTATTTTTCAAGATGGACACCATATTATGGCTACCGGATGCAATTATCTTTTTATGATAAAAAAGATTGTTTGAAATTAGTATTTACAGGACCTTAGAACTGACACAAACACAGCTACAAAGTGTAGTATGGCTCAGGCCGAACCGATAGCATATGCATCTTCCATGGCATCCCTTCTCACATCTGCGTTTCGCCAGCTGTTGGAAATACTTCACAATAGGTGAGAGAACGAACCTTTCATCCCTCAATATGCTCTGTCCACCACCAGTCATTAGGATTCGGGTACTGTGGCCTACATAAAGTGGCCTGACTAGATACGCATCCTGCCTGGAAATCAGTGCGTTTTTGTATGTTGAAGGAGGGCGTTATGAGTGGGTGGAACAGAGTTATATGTTTATTTAAGCCCAGTTGATCCCCGTTAACTCCTGCAGCATTACACGACTTATTATAAATGGTGACAACATACTTTTCTAAATCTGCACATCATCATCATCATCATCATCATCCTTTCAACGTCATGGGCGTCGCAGAGCCAGTACTTTCTGAATTTGTCTAGCTCGTCTCTCCATCTAACAGTCTGCCGGCCTCAGTTGCGCATGTGATCTCGGTGGATCCATGTTGTGAGTTGTTATGTCCATCGGTTGTCTGCCATTCTTGCAACATGGCTAGCCCACCGCTATTTCAGATCTTTAATGGATTCTATGATGTCCCTGACTCTCGTCTCTTCTCAGATGTACTGTGCTGTCTTGTGATCTCTCCATGTGAGGCCCAGCATAATTCTTTCATGCGTACGTTGCATGGTTCTCCATTTGCAGATCTGTCTCTTGTTAGGTTCTATGTTTCGATCCTCCCAAACCTACATATAAGAACCATCAATGACTGATGGATGTTGTCCAAGTTCTGTTAAGACGACTGTGGTCTGATCATACATATTCCAAATGTCTCGAGCAGGCTTCTTTCTCTTGCTTCGAAATGCTGACACAACATCTCAACCAGTAAAAGCGCGGATGACCTGAGTTCTTCATGTTTTTGTGGCCTATGAAAATAGCATTTTTTATGAATGGGTATCAATTTCAAGCTTCGTCTTTGACCAAAGGTGATCCAAAGTTTTGCAGGACCCAATTCTTTTAAGGATTGAAAACACTGTATTTCAATTACGTTCACGTATGTGTCATTTGCTTTGATTATCAGTACTTTGTGACCATTTAGGACTGAAACCTTTATACGCACAACAATTCGTGAATCTGCATCTCAGAGAGTGAAGAGAAATGCATTGCTTAGACACGTTGCTTGATTGGATTGTGTATTGTCTCCTTTGGCCACCCCATCGTATTTGTCGTTTGGGCACCGACAATTTTGTCTGCTAGAAAATGAGAGCTCCGTTTTGTTGTTGTCTTGCAGAAGGTTGTGCCAATTATTGGGTGTTTTGCAAAAGTCTGTCCACCTCCTCATTCCCTGCCCTCGCCTTTTTCTAGCCTCAGCCTCCAGACTAGATGAAAAGTAAACATAAAAACTTGTATGTGCGCTTATACTTTACGGCACAGGTCTTTACATCAGGAATAACATTTGGCATGGCATACCTATTGAAAGTGTTTGATGTCCTTGCTGCCAGGGAATTCGCTAATTCTGAGCTATCAATTGAATAGCATCTGTTGCTGGTTCAAGATCTGGAATCTCAGCCAATTGAGATTTCTTGAGTTTATAAAGCTGTCCATTATCACTTTGAGAGGCAGGGAATAGATTGCTCCCATGCTGAAAAAAATCCATTTGGCATGCTCCCTTTGACAAGAGATGAAAAGCTGTAAGGAAAGATGACAGGATTCCTTCAGCGTCTTTTGAGTAGAGCTACTTGAAAATGTGCTTTTCCTTTGGAGAAATAGACTTTTTTAATTGGCTGGGAAAATGTGCATTGGATCTCAGATTCAAGTGCTTTCATGAATGCATTACACCGACATGCACCTTTCTCATAGTGTTTGGCTACTAATACAGCACTATTGAGATTATCAATGTCCTTTATGTCAAGAGTGAAAAGGTCATTTGGCTCTTCGTGAAAAGGATTACCAAAGCCCTGTGTAGCAGTGGCTAGTTGTTATACTCAGTCAACAAATACCATTTGAACCTTTTGTCCACGACGTGTTAAGCATAATTCCTGGCATCCATGATTTCCCATGCTTCTGAACAAGCTTGCTTACTTCAGGCCCAGCAACCATCCGTGTTTTGGCTGTTGAGGGATCCTCAGTAATACGAATGGCTCATCCATCGCTCTTTATAACAGCATTTGCTTGTTCATGGGGTTGGTTAATCGAATAGCTCAGAGCAGTCTGATTGGTTTGTGGATAACAAAAAATCTTGCAGAGAAATCTCTTATCGAATCTGTTGATTTCCTATTGATAACATGTCTCTGAATTGTTTAGGAAACCAAGGAACGTAATTCACATTGATGTTGGCAAGGAAATATGGTAGCAGCTCTGTAAGGGCTTCACGATAGATATCAAAATTTTCTTCTCTGAAAGAGCGAGTTAGCATAAAAATAGACAATTTCATTTTCAACACCAAGTAGCAAATACTCAGTTGGTTATATTGTGGGACACTTGAAAATTACAGGAGACAACTGCTAGATTCAGACTTTTAAACCTTTGAAAGGAAATAGAAGAAATTATTTCTTCGAAACATTGCAATGTTTTACTTAATGATTACCAAAACATGTTTTTCGTTTCTCAAGACTGAAATTCTGGCCATTTTATTTCTAGCAGAGCCAAGAAAAAACACAAAAACTTATTTTTTTTCCCCCAATTTTAATTACTTTGCAGGGTCGCTGTCTGCTGGATTATCTCTCTGATCATTTTATATCATAAGTTTTTTTCATCCAGTTAGTATTCTTCCAATGTTGTTAAGATGTAAAATTAGATTGTTTTTAAGAATATTCTCTACTTTTCTTTTCTCCGTTTGTGTTGTCTAACCTCTGGATGGTGCGAAAAAAAAAGTATTCGAAGGAACAGCAGTCGGCGAAGCGTAAGTCGTCAGAAAGCTTGTCTGTGAATGAGCTGCACGGTGAAAATACTGTCGGCTGACTGTATCAGCGATACGGTGTTCGACGAAACGACCGAGAACCGCCAGCTCTGTATCTGTCGTTTGGCTTAATTGATCCTGCAAAAATAGATGCTTGTGAATTAGTTATTGTTTCAAATTTACAGTGAAAACATTCATGACACTATAGGACAATTTTTTGTCACACATAAAATTTACACACGCATGCACGCACATGCAGGCACGTGTAAGTAAATATATATATATATATATATATATATATATATATATATATATATATATGCATGTATGTATCATTTGGCCTAGACAGCGTTGATAGAAAGAACAATTGAAGAAAATGGGGATGCTGCTGCTGGAATCGAACCTACGACTGATAAGGTAGTCACTTCAATGTTGCATTGCTCTTTTCATTGAGATAAACAGTCGCCGGTATTGCAAAGGCCCAAATAGCTGCCTTAACTCCAACTTCCCATTCGGTTCATTCACTATCCCTATCTGCTTTATTTGTTCCTCGACAATAATATGATTAAAAAATATGTGTATGATCCGACAGAAATAATCATAAATGCTTTATATTACTTTGAAACTCTATTTTAAATGACCTCCCATTATTATACGTTGGATGTATCATTTGGCCTAGACAGCGTAAATAGAATAAACAATTAAAGAAAACGGGATTGCAGCAGCAATCGAACCTACTACCGATAAGGTAACTGCTCCAACGTGGCGTTGCTCTTACCACATGAATGCTATCGAATAGAAAGAACTGAATCTTTACGGGTTGATTTTCATATGGCTTACGTGAAGTTCATATTGACAAATCCTTGATGAACCCCTATGCAAAACTTAGTGCTTGCAAGACAAAGTGGACGACTCAGCCTAAATTTACAGTTAGCTGCACCAACTTTAAACAGACAAACGCGGAAGAAGGAAATAGAGATAATATTTATTCAAGAGTCAGTCGTCAGTCGAATGGGCACAAAAACTATTGAAAATTGAAGAAAGAAAGAAAGAAAGAAAAAAGAAATGAATGAGAGTGTGGAAGAAAGAAAGAAAGAAAAAATCAAACGGAATATGTTGAAAGCTGGCAAGAAAAAGAAGAAAGATCCAGGTGTGGAGAGGGAACAGGTGCAAGAAAAGAGGAAAATGTAAACTAAAAATCCCCCCCCCCATTTTCTATTGGTCTTCCTCTATCAGTCGTTCTTGTAGTTTGGTAGGATGCAATGTAGCCTGAAATAAGAAAACGAATGATTTATGTACTAGAAACGAAGAAAAATTTAAGAACTGCTCACTTCACTAACCTTGACTATAACTGGATAGGTCTCCATAATTGGCACAGACAGCCACCTATTATTGAGGACGCCTCTAATGTCAACAGAATATCAATTTTCTTGTTATGGTCTTCTTTAATTATTGCTTCTACAAACCTTACAGTAAGTACCCGTCGCATTTGACGGCATGACTAATGGATTGACTGCCAAGAGTTATAAGATCGCTTCTCAAGTGATTAGTTGGAGTTATTTGTTACCATGCAATTACAAGGAATCCGATTCCAGAGTAATCTTTAATGCTCATTGATGTTTAAAGAATTCATGAAGTGTATTATGTCTTAGTCGCCTGAGAGACTGCATTGGAACAGAATGAGGAATCTAGTAAGGTTAATGAACTGCCTTCATTACCATCTTACATGAAATGACGTCGTGATCTTCTTAAGTATATGCTACATTCTTTCTTGGTTGGTCACATTGCACCTCCGGGATTTTAGAATTTTGCGTTAATTTAATGACACATATATTAGTACCTATACTCGAGAATGCTTAAAATGCGGCTTAAAGCAGATGCGCGGCAGATAATGCCTGACTCTTGCTGACTTAGCAGTGAGTCAGCAAGGAGCAACTACATATCACTTAGGCTGGTTCCTGCTGGTCCGTCTAAACAGTTTGGTGGGCCAAATAAACAGTGATTAACGAATGTACTTCATTCGTTTTGATTTTTGTCAGTTTTTTTTCTCCCCAGATTTGGCTCAAATAAATGTAAGCACAATCATATCAACCGGAATCTAATATATATATATATATATATATAGTGGATTCCACTTAAGAGAAACACATCGGGGCTGTGAATTTCGGTCCCAATAAGCGGTTGTTCTTTTCAAACAAATTTGTATAAACAGGAAGATCTCATTCAAAATTTAAACAAAATCTCATTTTAACAGATTGATATATGTAGTGCCCAATTATGTTTTAATGGATCTTAACATTTCTTATTTAGATATTCAATCTTTTACAGATCATTTCAGTATTTTCAGGTGATTTGCCCATGTATCTTTTAAATATTTCGAAATATCTTTAATGTACTGACGTACTATAAGGGGAAATTACTTCTAATTTGACAGCACGAATATAAAATGTGTTCTTTGATATATTTTTCGTTACGCAACACAAACAACTGACCCAAAAGTGATTTAATCGAGTGAGGATTCAAATGACTGGAAAAGAAAATTCGAAATTAATTTTTGTTCTCTCAATCCATAAGGCTTTTGTTTTTCTCTGATTATTTGTAGTTTTTGTAGAAAAATCTTTTTTTAATTTCAGGTAAGAGCTTCTATTTACAATGTAAATAAAATGCTAAACTTGCCATGGGAGTGAATGCGAATAATAGACAAAAAGAAGAATTGCACGCAGGTCTGTCCCAGAGAGGGTGTGGGTTCGACTGGGATGAGCGAGTCCCCGAAAATTCGTTTGTGCATAAAAATTTCTATTGTACTCGGACTTTTTACCAAGATCTTTGAACACTTATTTTTCTCCAAACAATGGGAATTAAAAAATATTCTAACTGTCCCATTTAAATAAGAAGAATTCCGTACCCTTTCGTTTATCAATTTACTTATTTACGGCAAAGATTGTAAGAAAATCATGGTAATACATTTCAAGTAATCAACCTGTATTTAATTCTATGAGATTTTTATAAAATATAATTTGTTTTCTTCCGTTGTTATATTTGAAGTTATTTTCCCGGGAAACGCCACAGATCCTTGCTAATATGTATATAAAAAATGAATTTGAATCAAGATCAGGTGACAACGTTTCCTTTATACAATAGCACTCATGCCAGCGTTCTTACTGATTTCAGTAATACCATTGGATGGTTTCAATTCATCACTTTTCCAGTTCTACCATTCCAGAAATTGAGAGGATTAGATATTAGAGGATTTTGAAATCGTTCCAAGTGCTCTTATAACGATTAGTATCACCGTAAATTTCATGCTCCAGATTCACTCAGTAATTCACACTTTTTTGTTTCCCCTGGTCGTTTGCTGAAAAAGTGATATCCTCTCCAGAAGTTGTTTTTCTTTTTGTTTACGATGATTAAAACGGGGGATTGGGTATTCCGTTTGAATTACAAGGTCCCATAGAATCTTATCTTTTTTACACTCCTTTAGAACAGCATGTGGTTTGTGTACATGCCATTTGACCTCATCATACGATTAGGCTTAGTTTGGCACAAGGCCACAGTTGGAAGAAAGTTTTGATCACTCATTATAGCAAATATAACAAATAGTAAAAACTAGCTTGCTAACCCTCGACCAACGTCAACTGTCCTGTAAATCTCTCTCTATATATATATATATGTATCTCTCTCTATATATATAATTATTTCGATGTATTACATCTCTTCAGTGTGGCTATAGTACCGCGAGGCAGAATTGAAACCGGGAGTCCGATATCCTACCTCTGGACTACGAATCTGGGTCAGTAAGGCTGAATTTAAGCGATATATTCATTTACACAGGAACTCCTCATCCACCAGAGTGCTTTATTCCTGTAGAAGAGCATTGCATAAGCTTACAATGTATGAGTTACTTAAAGAGTGCTCAACCCTGAATAGAGGAGCATTAATTATATATATATATATATATATATATATATATATATATATAGAGAGAGAGAGAGAGAGAGAGAGAGAGAGAGAGAGAGAGAGGGGGGAGAGAGATTACAATTTTGCTGTTACTGATCAGTTTCATGCAGCCATCACGATCGACGGACACAATTACTATGAATATAGCAACCCCTGAAACAGCAGATATATATATATATATATATATATATATATATATATATATATATATATATATATATATATATGTGTGTGTGTGTGTGTGTGTGGCACATTTCATTTTATATATCC
>OY735198.1:79253727-79268727 GCA_963457665.1 Thysanoteuthis rhombus
ATGTCTGTTGCATTAAGACGTGTAGCCTTTGTATTATGACGTACCTCCAATGGAAGAAAGGCAAAGTATACACCTAACATTCCATGGGTGAAGGGTGATGTGCGCCTGTGAACCTTTTGATAGGAACAGCTTAAGTTCATCACAACCATATGTGACATGTGCATTTTGCTGTTCATCAAATACCAACAACAACAAGAAAAGAAAACTAAGAGTGTTAATTGTTAATTTAAGACAAACATTTCTTTTTAATTGCCTCGGGCTTTCTGTCAAAAAGAAGAGAGAGAAAAAAAGGGAAAGATAGAGGGTTTGTTGAACAGGGATTTTTAGCAATTTCTGTCATTTTGTGATATTAACTAGAGTTTGTTTGTTAGATGAAGCATTGTCAAACATTATCAACTTTTGATTCGTATTTATCCCATCTTAATTTTCGTTGTCTTACATTGCAACTACTCGGACTGTCACTCTACAGCAGTGAGTAAAGTGCATAGATCGGACATCAAAAATGAGCATTCCATTCTGTGAGACTTGAATTTGCATCTGTTTTGTCTTGGGAAGCCCGTTTTTTCCGAATGATCTATTATTGATTGTTGATTAGTGTTTCTTTCATCTAAGATTTAGTTGTTTTACATTGGAGCAACTCAGACCCATGGACGCCCGCAAGAGGTGCAATAGAGGCATTCGTCCCTAGACCCGGGCAGGATCTAGCTTTCTCACTGAGGGCGATTGGTTGGAAAGTTGGAACTTTATAGTCAATTAACGATAATGGGGCAGTGCAATTGTTTCATGTAAACCCAATATTTTAAAAAAGTCTGCATTATTATACACTGGGTCGTTTCGACCCAGGGTCAGGTAATGCATCTCGATCAAGCGCACTATCTAACATCTAGATAATATTGTGGGTCGCACTTGCCTACTCTACATATGGCGGGTGGAATGTCTATCCTGTAATAGGGTTGTCACTAAGATATATTCCGAATCTACCCTTTTGCATCAACCACGCTAACATATGTTTTTGCTCCACCCTCTTGAATATAAGTTTTTGCCTAGAAAAAGTGGCAGTGGACGCCCATGCCCAGAGCGTCATTCCATGGCCATTAGGAAATGGTGCAGATTGGAAAAAAGTGTAAGCTCTCAGAGATGAACTCGTACTCCCAGCCACTTTTTTTTAGAGAAGCCTTATTTGTGATCTGCGCTGTTCACTAATTGCCATGATGGTCCTAATAGTTGCGATGAAATAAGGATGCAAGAAATGTTAGCCAAGAAAATTAATAATGGTTCCGTCACTTTTTCGTGTCTTCCTTCCTCATTAACTTTTAGTAGCCTCATTTGTATTCAATTCAGTTGGAGGAACGCAGAAACAGAGCAATGGTTTAGTGTTCCTTCTTTTATTTGTCTTCTTTTCGTGATTTTAATGACAAGTTTCGTCGAAGCATTGCCGTGAGTCATCTCGTATACGCGTTTATTTATTCACTACGTTTCGGCCATGTACCTCCTGCCTTCGTCTTGCGTCGTGAGTCCAGTCCAGTCGAGCATGCGCTCTGAGGGGTGATTGCACATTCCAGAACCAGCAACACCCGACAGATGCCGAAGGTATGCAGCCGGAACGTCTATTCATAAATTAACACTCATACACACACACTTATACATTATAACTAACCATATAATGAGTATATATGCAGATTGTTCTGTTAGTCGCTGAATGGGCATACATGCAAATTTCCTCTCTATCTGTTTGTCGCTGACGCATCTCATTGGTTAATTTACATTCCTTTTATAAACAACATATTTACGTCATGGGAGCTCTTAAGATTTCACGTCTGATCCCACATTAAAACAGCTTGGGTTTGATTTGAATACCTGAATTATTAAAGAAGAAATTACCTAATAAAGTAGCTTTAGGCACCTCAGTCTCGATCCATACGTAATCAACCCCAACATTTTGGATGGATATATGATTAATATATATATATATATATATATATATATATATATATATATATATATATATATATATATATATATATATATATATATATATGAAATTAAAAAAACTACATGTATGATATAAGCTATGTATGAAAAATAGCTGAAAGGGGGTGGTGTTTGATCAACACTGCTGGGGTGCCATGTGTGTATAACTGCTTTGTTTTTAAGATCCTCGAAAAAGTTATATGTTAAACAACTGACGATCCCAACAAAAGAAAATGTATACATTATATAATAATAACAAAGTATACGTAAAACAGAAGAAAAATCTGAAGAAAATTATATAACTGCATTGATAGATATTGGGAAATAGATGACTGAAGTGACACAAAAATATTCACATGTTCAAAGCTTTGTAGACTATATATCTACATATATATCATTCTTAAATGAAATACAACGTTTATTGATTTGACGAATTAATTTGTGCTCTGGTCTTTTTATATTCTTCTACTCTTCTGTAAGCAGCTTAGATCGGGAATGATAGAGTAACCTCCAACGAGATTTGAAGTCGTCTCCCATATCCTTGGGACCCTGTTTGACGTAGATGATACCTCTTACCGATTTGGCCACGGAGATCAAGCAGTTAAATCAAGTCCTATAGCTATATCCTTTAGTTGTCTCTTTATACGCGTTATATTGTTTGTTTACTATTCAGTAGCAGTAGATGCAATCGTCTTCAAGTTACTTGAATAAAAGATTTTCACTATCAATTTTTACTTTATCATCTTTCATTTAATTCTAACTTTTTTGTCTTCCAACTTTGGCACAAAGTTTGGAGTTGACTTTGTTTTCTTACCGTAACAAGAACAAGAACAAGCCTGGCTACTTCAGGGTCAAACTCCACTTCAACTTCTACTCCGACTGAAGATGATGACTGCAACTTTTGCATTGTATATATTATAAATGATTATAAAAATATATATAATTTTTGTATAAATGTATCTATTTATTAGAATGAAATGAACACTTGCATATCTGTATGATAAACATGTCAATTTTGCTCAGTCAGTAAGACGACCTCTTGGCAATCAATGAGTTCAAATCACGGTCAGTGAATGTGGATTTTACATATTGGTTTACACCTCTAATTGCGGTGATAATTGTTCTTATTTTTGTTGAAAAATAAAAATGGAAAAATGAAGTCGACTCCACAAAGGATATAACCGGAATATATCTTGGAAGCAACTCTGCCAATAGTAGTATCATTTTATCACATGGTTACAGTGAGTCAGGGTTACATAGAACAATTTTCCTGCTCCAGTATCCTTTATGACTATAAGGTTCCAACTTTCAATCCCCTTCCCCCTTGGTTACATTTGCCCCACCTTCCTAAAAGAGGCCCCAACCGTCAGCATAGTAATTTATCAACCCTTAGTATAATCAGATCACTGTAGCCCTACAAATGACCGACCAACCAGCAAATTTGAGGTATGTAACAATACCCAAATCTTGCTAGTAAAAGATCTTTGCACACATACACACACACACACACAATCCTGGATGAGTGTGGAAAATGTTTTCCTTTTTGTTTTGTTTTTTTACCCCACCTTGTAGTTTTTAATGGGGGTCAGTTTACAATAAAATTCGAGTACATGTTTTTTTTTTTGGGGGGGGGGTTGTTTTTTAATTTGAAAATCATAAATTTATGATTCAGACCATTATGGCTGTACATTTTCATCAAGGTTACTTGATTTTACCACCACACCTGCTTGATTTACGAGGTTAAAAGCAGCAAATATGGCGGTGATTCATAATTTCCCTCGGGATGCTAGGGTTTTCTACATTTGAATCTCATTTTACCTTTCTTGAAGTCAAAAAGCATAATATGCCGACAATGCAACTCATTCTTATTTGTCAAAATAAAGAAACAAAAATACGTGAATTTCATGTTTTTTACAAATGCACACTGATATGACAGCTGTCACAATCCAGTGAAAAGCAATCGTTTACCCCTGTCAACGAAGTTGGGAAGAGGTTTATGTATTTAGTCTCGTCTTTCCGTCTGTTTGCTCGTTTGTTCGTCTGTCCACCCGATATCTCCGAAAGTACTGAATGGATTTCAATGAAATTTTGTGGAAAGGTGAGAAAAAGGTAGTTAAAATTTTTAGGCAGATCTAGGGATATTTTTCCATTTTTTTTTTTAATCATTCTATTACATTTAAGTATGTGATCATAACAGTCCACACGATATTTCCGAGAGTTCTCAATGAATTTCTATAAAATTCTAGGGAGGAGTGGAGAATTAGCGGTTCACTATATACACAGAAATCTTATTTTTTTCCTTCCGCCATATAACTTTCTTCGCGTAATTTTCTCCTCCAGCTTTGCTTTCATTACCAAAATCCAGTCTAAGTTTTCGTTCTGTTTTCGCGCTAGTTTGATTTATGTCTGCTGACAACCGTGGCCCTGCAGGCATTAGCTCTAGTTTTGTGGTCCTGCAGGCATAAACTCTAGTTGATCCGTCAATTCGGCAAACTCTATAATCCAGCAAACTCCTTTAACCCCCTAATCCGACAACCCCTGTAAAGAATAAGGACGAAAAGAATGATTTATAGGGGTATATGGAACCGTTACCGGGATTCACTATTTTGGCGACAACCACTGGATAATTTTTGGAGCGGATCCATGTATATATACCTCCTCTACGTCGTAGTTTCATGTTTAGATCACATGATATCTCCCAAAAATTCTCAATGAATGTGTGTGTGTGTGTGTGTGTGTGTGTGTGTGTGTGTGTGTGTGTGTGTGTTTATTCATAGATGGTAGCTGTGGTCGCTATCTGAATGTCAATTAAACGATTTCATGAAGTTTAGAAAGAAAAAGCATTTGCTGATTGTGTTTAAATGAGGTTTTACATCAAGCACTTGAAAAGACCTCAAATGAGGGACAGTTTGCACCCCCATGACTTGCAGGCATCAACTAAAGTTACTGTCTTCAGTTTTGAGAAGGGTCATTAACATTGAACTCCTTGCTTTTTGTGTTATTAACCCGACGTTCCGGCCAATCCATCCTGCAGCCTTCTTCAGTTGTACTATCCAAATATGACGGTGGTAAAGAGAATTTTTCTCTTAGGGTAGTCACGCTCTTCCGTTCCTCGTTAAGTCCAGGATTTCCATACCTTGTCCCTGTTGTGGAGGCATACATTACCCGAATCCTACGTCAAAAGCTTTGCAACCATTGGTGGATAATTTTGTTTACCACCGTCATATTCAGATGGTAACATCCGAAGAAGACCTAAGAGTGGATCGACCGAAACGTCACGTCAACAACACAAGCAACAAGAATGAGATCATTCGTCCGAATAACTCGTTAAATGTTAATTACTCTTTTCGAAACTATAGACAAAATGTTGGGATATTTTCTTTATCCATTTTATCGAAAATAAAACTCTTTTCTTCATCAAATAAATGAACACTGCACTTCGAGTGGTATTCTTGCATATTTGTACGAAGCAAAGTTAGTCGCAGGGTCAAACATTCTGAAGAGTTCCTTGTGAGGTTCAATTTGAGTCAGTTTCCTTTTTTTTTTTCTCAAATTTATTTTTATCATAAGATGAAGTATTCTATCATTATATCAGTTTTGACTTTCAGTTGTTTTTTTATCAGAACTTTGGGTCTGGCCGTGATTCTACGACGTAGAAATAAATAGTAAGCCCGAAGATCGACATCACCTCCTCTCGTCCTAGGGAGTCCAGAATTTGTAAAAAGCAACTTGAAGTTAGGATGAAAGTAAAAACAAGTGAAAATTCATAATAATGTTACAATACTTCATTCTATAATGAAAATATAAATGAAAGATATCGTTGTATTAAAAGACTACGAGGTCTCAAATGTCTCACCAACAAGCATCGATTATCGGCTGTAGAGAGTAAGGTTTAAGGTGTAAACTCAGCTTCTACCTAACCTGTTAAGTCCCCTCGGTCGAATGGTTGAAACAGCCAGACTTGCTCTCTCTCTCTCTCTCTCTCTCTCTCTCTCTCTCTCTCTCTCTCTCTCTCTCTCTCTCTCTTGTTAGAGGATGTGGGTTCGATCTTCGGACTTACTCTGCACTGTTCAATCGTTGCAATCAGTCCGATTCAGAGTTGTGATAAAGAGCAACAGGAAGAGGATGAATGTAAAAACTAGTCAAAATTAATAATGAAGTTAGTTTCTACCCAGAAAAGCAAATGCTAAAGAGGGCATAACCTTGCTAGACGGTAAAACACTTTGAAGCTAAATGATTAATAGTCAACAGAGTTAGCAGGTCATCAGAAGTGACCCGATGTCCAAGTAGGGTTAAAGAAACATCCATTCATCTTATTTGATGCTGACCTAATGCGTTCGGGGGTCGGGATTTGATTGGACAAGGGTCAGTTGATTTAGTTGCTACTTCAATGTTAGTATTGCTGGACGGCCGAGTGTGTCTTGATCACCTTTTCAGACATTTCAGTGAGGCGTCCCTCCTCCTCCTTTCTCCTCCACCGTCCGCCCACACCAAACAGCTCCAACGTACTCTCTCCTTTTCCAGGACATTCTCTTGGAAGCCAAACCCAACCGAGAAGTTTGCCGGGGAAAATGCCTAGCTCTCCACCAAGCCCTCACTCACATCTTTCAACACTCATTTCAAGTCAGAAAACATTCAGAAAACAAAATGGATCTTCTTTTGCGGAAAACATTCTTTCGTTTTGTTTCTAGTTTCGTATTTTTCTGCTTTGAGTTTTTTCTTCTTTTTTTTTCCTCCCCTGTTTCAGACTTGCCAGTTTAGTCAAATAGAATCTGATGATGTAGGCCAAGTGGGCCGCACGTTCTTCACTTCTAAGGAGTAACAGAAGGGGAGAGGTAATTCTGTTGGGCGTCCGTGGGGTGCTGTGGCGGAATAAAAGGTAGCAGCCAAGGCACAGCTTGGCGGACGGACCTAATGTTCGGGACCTTTTTCTTCCCTCTAAAAAACATCACTGAAAACAAAACGATATGAAAATAAATATCCTAATGAATTTTTAATTAAAATTTTTAAAAAAAGAAAATAAAACTCCATCACTTCTGAATAATATTTCTTCTAAAAAAAGAACAACAACACTGAATTATGTTTTCCTTGCAATCCGACAGTGAAACGTTCCTATTTAAAAACAAATTCTGTTGGTTGAAACAGCGTAGAGCGAAGAAGTATTCGCCATTAATTTTATATGATAAAAGATTTTGAGCGTTCCCATACCCCAAAATGGTTAGTTCGAGATTGAGGTGGTTGGGAGTACAGGGGATTGGGGTTTAGGATAGGTAGAGGAAAAGGGTGCACGTTACCTCTATAACGACACGCTGCGAAACAAACGTCCCAGGCTAGTTTCCTCTTTTCGCCTTTTTTTTTTTATTTTGGCAACAGCGACAAAATAGCGAAAAAGGTGGGAGATACCTGTAAAAACTTTCTTCTTTTTTCTTTTTTTTTTAATACGAAAACGACATGAGAAGACGGATAAAATCCCATTAAAATACAGTTCTCAAATTTGTTCGTCTTCTTTCCTTATCTTTTTGTTTTGTTTTTCTATCTCTCTTATTCTCTTACCTCTTGCCTATACCTTATTCAATAGGCTTTTTATTCCGCTACTGCCGCTGCCGCCATCGCCACCACCACCACCACCACGTCGCCAGGGAACTCCTACCCAGCCGCCTCCTCTCCGACCCCCATCAGTAATTCTCTCAAGGCTTCACAGAGTCTCCCTTAATTCTTCACCATCTTTCCCAACGTCTGTAGCTGCTGCCACTAATAGAGACTATAAGGGGGGGAACGGGCGTCGGGGACGGAAAATAGGTAGCGGGTAAGAACGTAAGTTAAAAAGGGTTCTGGGTAGGGAATCCTCAAAAAAAAAGTGGGAAGAGAATTAGAAAGGTTCGGGTGTGGCAGGGGGGGATGAGAATGACAGTGCAAGAAAGAAAGGCTATGCAGCATCACACAGCTTGATGTCATCATAGGAAACACACCATTATTTTACTCAGAAACGGGACCTGAAAACCCATTCATCTAGTCATTCATCCAACAGCCCTTCGTTCTGTCTTTCTATGTATATGTTCTACCTGTCTTGCTATCTGCGGCAATTGATCATTTTAGTCCGTTGGTCTATCCAACAAGCGAGCTAATTAGCTTTCTCTTTTCGTGCAGTTATATATTAATTGTACCTATATTTGTCCTTGTTACCTCAGTCTGTTCATATCTATCTATCTACCTATCTATCTATCCTAGTCTATTCATACCTAGCTAGCTAGCTAGCTATCTCCTTATCTATCTCGGTCTGCCTTGCTTGCAAATCCCTATTCCCTATTAGCTGTTTTTCTCTCGTTCTCTCCCATTTTGGATGTTGCTCTAGCGATCTCCAGCCGGCCAACGGACAGACACACCGGCAAACAGACGAACAGACGGACAGACAGACAGGAAGGCAGTTTATCCTAGCATCGGGTCGACCAAGAAATCTCTCTGATTGAACATCTCCCGACTTCCCGAGGTCCGTGTATCTGACCAAAAATGACCAAAAGCCAAGCCCGTAGCCGTACACAAATCGATAACCAATTCAGAGGATCCACGCCAAGCATGCAGGAAAAGATTACAGTAAGTCAGAGAGGATTTCTTTTAAAAGTTTTGTTTCTTTTTTCTGTTTGTTTTTGGGTTTGTTTTTGTTTTTTGTTTTTTGTTTCTTTGTTGAACTATTGTAGCCACCAACGGTGGTGAAAGGTGCAATCGTTTTTTTTTTGTTTTTTTTTTTATGTGCACATGTGTTCGAATGTTTGTGTGTTCTTGTGTTCCTGGTTGTACCGTTTTGTCCACAGACTTGAAAATCGGCATCATTACTCCACTATACCCCTACAGAAACGTTTTTTCGTTGCTGTCGTCTTTTGGCCTTAATTTGGAGGGTTTATCAATAACATTTACATTCTCCTGGATCTAGATGTTTCTAGATGTTTTTTTTAATCTATTTTAGAAGTTTTCCAGTAGGAAGCGCCTGTAATATCATAAATAATGATTATTCTAACCATATTCATTCTTCGACGAAATTTTTTACCTGACTTCAAATTTTGGTGCAACAGTTGTTCAATTATTGACTGTGACCGTGAGTTTTAGCGAGGGTTTATTTTGTTTTTGTGTGACCCTGTTAAAATTAGAATTTCAGGGCTCAGCAGAAGTTTCGAAGCCCTACGCAGCTGATCAGCTGACCGAATCTTACCCACGCAGCCATTGGGTATTTCGCCTGCTGCTTATAGGCTTAAAATGGCGTTGGCTTGATTTCCGGTTGCGCTGGTCATTTTGGGAACATCGTTAACAAGAATGTAAATAGGTGCAGCCGTTTTAATCGATTTTTAGCATTAACTCTTTTTCTTTCAAAATAACATGTGTGGAATTACAGCCCGATTGCAAACCAATCAAGACGTGCCAATAGTTTTATTCACCAATTTAGGCCCGGGAACGTAGTCAGTATAAACCCTCGATGAGTGCTTTCAAAGAAGATTTTCTATTTTTTAGTTGTGTCCAACATCTCTGTAAGTCATTTTGTCTGTTTCCTATTAAATGCCATCATTTTTTTTTTTAAATCCTTTCTCGAGACAGAAAAATATCCACGGTTTCCTTTAAATTCTTTTTTTTTTTTTTTTGTCATCAAAGAACAATCATGTTTTGTTTTTTTTTTAATCAATTCTTGAGATAGATATACAACTATTTCATCAGCATTCATAAGCATGGGATTATAGAGTAAAATTGTTTTGTTCTTTTTTTAGATATGATTTATATGATTTATAGTGCCTCTTCCACCGGCCCCCTTACCTGCGTTTTCTCTTTCAGTGGTTCCCTTTTTCTGCGGTTCCTATCCCAGTGGTCCTCCTTCATCTGTGGTTTCAGGCTCTGCCCAACCGCGGTCTCCCTTTTTTCCTTAAAGGAAGTATAATCCATTAACTCAGCAAAAAATTGATTTGACCTCGATATAGACCGAGTTATTGATAAATTATCTTCCAATGAAATTTATCTGAGACAAGAATATTTCTTTTAAAACTCTTTTTATAAAAAGTTTTTACTGACACACATATGCATGTATATTCTGCGACATAATTGCACACTTGAGGAATTTGTAAAACGTTGTTCTCTCTCTCTCTCTCTCTCTCTCTCTCTCTCTCTCTCTCTTTATATATATATATATATATATGAAGAGAGAGAGAGAGATTGATATAATGTGTATTTATGTATGCTTTTTTACTGTGGCTATGCTCAGCCAAAGGTAGATATTTATCTGCATACACATAGGTATGTGCTCAATCAGCATAAACTTCCAGATGCAGATACATAACTTCAACACTTATCCACACGTGTATATGTTTACTTTCGGCTAATATCACAAAAAGGAGATAAAGAGAGAGAAGGATTTGTTTGCATTGTTATAGACTCACACACCACTCATATCTACAGGTACGAATACATGCCTGATAGACATTTGTTGAAGTATGCATCCAAGCGTCTCAACTTGAGTTCTTGTTGAGAACAGAAAAGACAGTTTTATTTGTCGTTGAATCATGCTTTGCAAATTGTCTATTTTAATAAAATTGGTAATATGGAAATATTCAGTCAAGGGAAAACAAATTTGTGGTTGAACTAGGCAGTTCTGTTATCGAAAGCATGCACCGTCATCTTTATATATATATATATATATATATATATAATCATGCACACACACACACACACACACACATATATATATATATATATATATATATATATATATATATATATATATATATATATATATATATATATATGCACAAGCACACAAACAGACAAATCAGTGCTTCATGGCGACTCTACGTTTCACGCCGGTGCGATCATCAAACAATGTGTTACTCCTGGTATCGAGCACTATTCATTCATAGATAAGTCAACCAAAAAAGGTGTAACAATATATAATGCGTGTGTGTGTATGTGTATATGTGTGTATGGATGCAATATATATATAGAGAGAGACAGAGACACACAGACAGAGACAGTGGCACATGTATGTATGGTGAAGATATACACATAATGTAAACAGGTGTGTCCAAAGATATGCGTATGCAAATGCAGGCAGGTACGTATTCATATGTAAATGTGTCCAGATAAAAACAAATGCACAAAAGCATGCATGTGCGTAGATGATGTATACACACACATACACACACACATATATTATATATATATATATATATATATATATATATATATATATATATATATATATATATGAACAAATATATCAAGCATTCCATTATACGGGTATGTTAACATGCTTCCTTTACTTAAGCTTAGCGGCTTCCTTATCGGTCGCAGGTTTGATCTCTACGGCTACTCCATTTTCTTTAATTGTTAATTTGTTTACGTCGTCTAGGCTAAATGGTACATCCACTGTGTAATAACTGGTGATCATTTTAAGAGTTTACATAATAATGTAACGCAATTCATTATCAGTCTGTTGGATCATATATCCATTTCTTGATAACATTTTTTTATTTATATTTTTTTCAATATATATATATATATATATATAAAACTTTTTTATATTCCTCTTTGTAAGGATGATGGTACCAGGTTCGATGGGTAGGTGGTTGATTACTTGCCAAACTATGAGATGTAAATCATACCAACTTCTCTTATTCTGTTAGAAACTGTCAACCAAAACTGTCACAAAAAACTGTCAACATAGGTTTCTTCAGTTTTCAAGTGAATCCATCTGGCTGACTGGCTGGCTATGTACGTATGTATGGATGAATGTATGGATGTATGTATCACGCTTAGAAGCCACAATGATGGGGCTAGATGGCTAAAGCTTTGAAATTTTGCTTCTTCTTATGTCTAGGAGAAACGTTTTGTTGTTTTTTTGTTTTGTGTTGTTTTCTGGTTTTTGAAAATTCCCCTTCTTATATATGATTTTTGTTGGGGTTGGGTTCGGCTTACAATGTAAGCTTATGCTAAATTGATCCCTTAGTTAGTCTCCGCCTGTTTGTTTGTCTGTTGGTTGGTTTTAATTCGGCCTTTTTGAGTGATCATTGCCAAACAAACGCGGGAGAAGTAACTTGTTCATTGATCAACGAATTTCTTTTCAATTTTTTCAACTGGTCATCCCTTTCAACACAGCATGTAGCCAAAAGACTTTGGTCACAAGACGGTTTCTATTGATTAAATAACCAGAACTGTTTATGTAATTGTTTTGTCTGTTCGTTGTTGCCTCTGGCGAATAATCGCGACCCAGACTGCACCTGGGGCTCTCAAGGGAACACGATTCCACGCAACTGCAATCCGTTCGCACAGCCGTAGGTATAATCGTCTGCTACAGCAGCTCTGAAATTCTTTCCCTCTGCCTCCATAACTCATCTTTTTTATTCATTATATACATTTATCTATATTTGCATTTTTTTTCCATAATTTTATTCGAGTCTTTTATGTTTATCAAGCATCCACTCTTTTATGTCCGTCTTTGCACGCGATTCTCATGCTTGAGGATATATGGGGGCGAACATATTTGAGTATATGTATGTGAATTAGCTGACTGTACACTAGCATAAGTGGGAATATCTTACCTGTCTGTAGATGAGCATAAGTGGGAATGTTTGCATTTTTATTGCTTGAGTGCTTTAATCTATCTATCTATCTATCTATCTATCCATCAATCTATCTATGTCTGTCCGTCTGTATTTATGAATTATACTTTTTGTGTTATTGCTTGTGTCTATCAACTTTTCTATCTTAAAGTACCTTCACGCGCATGTGTATGTCTGTATGCATCTGGATATATAAGAGATGTGTTTTTTTGGGGGGGATGCTACTATACGTCTCTCTCTCTCTCTCTCTCTCTCTCTCTCTCCCTCTCTCTCTCTCTCTCCCTCTCTCTCTCTCTCTCTCTCTCTGCGTAATTTTCTTTTGCCCATGATACTTGATCAAACAAACACAATCAGAAAAGAAAACAACACTTTGGAATTAATTTGGCACTGTATGGCCACAGACATATATATATATTCATTTTGAAGGAAACTGGAGTCCTTTTTACTGTTCATTAGAACACGCCTTTTAATTATCAGCAAATCAAATGAAACACGGGTGCGTATTCGGCAGCGTATAGCTAGAAAGAACAGAGACCCACTTGCCTCATGGCAAAGACACTAACTTGCCCTAACGAAGACATAATTAGTCGGGGGATGACAGTTATCACTGTCAACAGATAGACCAAAAGCGCCATTCCCCAACAATACCTCTGATATACAGGTCCGTTCTTAATTATGTACATATCTGGCTGATACTATTCACTAGCACTGAAACCTGATCCGAACAATTCTTCAACAAGTTTACTCTTAATGGCTACGGCTACGACCTCTTTTCCGCCCGTGAGCGGTAGATGTTCCGGGCAAGAGTTCTTCCAAATCCTGGAAACCTTCTTGGAAGTCTTGGAAGCTAAATATTTGCCACATTAAGGATACCTCCCTATCCCTGTGTCATACCCCCCTATACCTCCCCCCTCTCTCTCTCTCTCTCTCTCTCTCTCTCTCTCTCTCTCTCTCTCTCTCTCTCTCAGGCATACAGACGTACACACATCCAGGCGTGCGCACGCGTACTGAGCCTTTTCACCCTTCAGCGTTTTGCTTTAGTTTTCGGGGATTTTTTTGTTTGATTTTTTTTTTTCATACTTACCTCCTGCGTTTGTTTTGTTCATTTCTTATTTCTTTGCTGTTTTTGTTTGTTTTTTTTTAAATTTTTCTTCAAAATTCTTTGTTGCTGGGATCAAAATCAGAATTCCTGGCCACTTAACTTTCATTTGAGCTAAGTTTTCCATTTTCTTCTTTTGTTTTGTTTTTTGTTTTTTTTTTTTCACGTGTCTCTCATTTTTTCTCTTATTTACTTTTTTATCACACCTCTTTCTTTTGCACGTGTTCTATAGATGTGTGTGCGTGTGTGTGTGTGTGTGTGTGTGAACGTAGGGAGGGGGGCGAGAAATGAGGGCCCAGAGCGTGTGGTAAAGAGAAAGAGAATGCAGAGAGAAAGCTGAAAGAGCATTTTCATATCCAGCTAATGTTTTGATATACACAAACTCATTCATGTCTGGCACAAGACTAAACAGCACTGGCTGCCTCGGGGTTAAACTCAACACTAATAAACTTATCAGTTTTTAAAACATTTCGACCTTTATGAAAGCGTTTTCCTTCAACCGGGAAAGCTCTTCACATTGGAAGGGAACTTTATAAACTAATATCTAGATATTCTTCTAGAAAAATGCTTAAAAAATAAAACAATTTAGATATTAGCTTGAAACGCCCTTAGTTTTCCGTTTTCTCTTTTCCTCTCTCTCTCTCTCTCTCTCTCTCTCTCTCTCTCTCTCTCTCTCTCTCTCTCTCTCTCTCTCCGTGAGTTTCTGTTGAGGAAGGAATTCACTATCAATTGCTTGCGAAACTACTCCGTTAATAGTAGCACCACTGCACGAATCCCTTGTATAGAATCTTTGGAATCTTTAAAACGTTAGCAAATATGTATGAGAGAGGATGAAAGTGCCTGAGTGAGAGAGAAGGTATGAGTGTGACAGGGGGTAATAGATTGACAGAGGGTGGTAGACTAGGGCAAGAGAGAGTGTATGTGTGAGAGAGAGAGAAAGAGAAAAAAAGAGAGAGGTAAAGTGACAGACACAGCGAATGAGAGAATGTGGAAGAGAAAGGGTAAGAATGGCTGGAAATTAGAGAGTGACAGAAAAAGAAAAAGATGAGAGAGTGATAAAGAGAGAAAGAGAGAGATAGAAAAGATCGAGAGTAACAGAGAGAGAAAGAGTGAGAAAGATGAAGAGTGAGAGCAGCTGAAAATGAGGATGTGACAGAGAGTGAGAGAGGAGATGAGAGAGATATAGAGAGAAAGGGGTGGGGGACAGAGAGAGAAAGAGGGTAACAGAGAAAACGCTTACGGGTGTATGATCACACAGATGTTCGTGTATACATGCGCACGTGTGCTGCTGCGAGCACCTTTCTTGTTGCAATGCACAGCCTGTTCACTACATTTTCA